>JAOPHQ010003417.1:0-5000 GCA_030340625.1 Merluccius polli | reverse complement strand
GAGACGTCACAGACAGGAACTGGAGCTGCTTCTGATCGGCAGTGACATCATGGGCGTTCAATTCACAGAAGGGGTGAGTCCAAATTATGTGCATTGTTTAATGTAGTCATTTAGGTGGGGTGGGGGGCGGCTTCATCCAAAGTGACTTACAGAGTGAGTACAGATATAGGTCATTAAGGTGTCTTGCCCATGGATGCCAATGCCATGCCTATGCTGTGGATGTGTGGACATTGGGGATTGAACACAGCACCTTTTGAATGGGAGATTAACCGCTACTTTTTATCCAGCTTACTGGTATAGAGCAGCATGGCTGAGGTGACCATGTTCTTCAATGGATTTCAATTTAGATAACTCTGGATTTAATTTGGGATTTAATTACGATTTCAGTTTGCATTTCAGTTTGGATTTCAATTTGCTTTCAGAGGAAGGCAATTTCTATTCTAGTCGATTCTTAAAGTAGGGAAATGTGATTGATGGACAATCTGTACCTGGTTGATCAGCATCAGAGCTAATGTGTCTGTGTCAGCTGGCAGCTTGTTAGCCCTGTGTCCTGACTGATTCCAGGCAGGGTAACAGGTGTTTGGCACGGCCTCTGTGGTCACTGTGTTCTCAGCTAATGCTGCCACCTGCTGGTCGCAAAGGAGTATAGCGTATAACGTATAACACATTTGATGCTAATATTCAGAACATGTAAAATATAAAAGTTTGGAGTGCTGTTTTAGTGAAAGTGAAGCTGTTTGAATTCATTTATTTGTTATTATTATTTATTTATTTCTCACTGTTTATTTTGTATTTCTTTACAGCAATACTGGAGCAGCACAGGAGGAAGAGAAGATTCAAACAGGTATAAGAAGAGTAAATAGGATTAATAGACCAACAGGCAGATAGCTAGTTAGATAGATAGATAGATAGATAGATAGATAGATAGATAGATAGATAGATAGATAGATAGATAGATAGATAGATAGATAGATAGATAGATGTTTAAGTATTATTAATAATGATTATTATTCATCATTAAAGTTAAATAGTTACAATTCCTTTTTTTAAACCAAATCTTCCACAGGATTCCCTCTGGGACAGACGGCTGGATGGATTATGTTCCCATCTCAGAGAAGAAGAACGTCACAGAGGCTCCACCACAACCAATCAGAGAAGGTGAAATTCACCCCCCCCCCCCCCCCCCCCTCCCCTCTCTGCCAACTGTACTTGGCAACAGTAGTTCTGGGGTTTACCCTTTCTTTTTTAATGTTAAACACTTCATTTATCTAAGGAAGGATACTTGGCCGCCATCACGTGTTGTCTACTGCTGAAACCTGAGCATCTGTTCTGCCTGACGACATGCACGCACATGCATGCACATGCACGCACATGCACGCACATGCACGGATGCTTCAGGAGGCATCGTGTGTGTGGTTCCAGCATGGAAAGACAGCCGAATATGTCAATCCAAACGCTGTTGTCAGTAAAACTTCATGCAGCGACTTATTCATTTAGCAGACGCTTTTATGAGAACACTAACAAGATGATCCTGGCCCATTTTGAACACCAATACAACATCAACTCCAGTACACTTAGGGAAGGAGGTCAACGTTGAATGACTCTGCAAGGCATCGATTGTTTACAGTGTGAAGGTTAAGAACTGTTTTTGTGTACTGGTTCAAATAGTTTGATGTGGAGGCAAGTCTTTTGTATTGTTTATGTGGCACCAAAAGCCACATAAACAATAATTACATTAACTCAAATCACTTTTTTTTCCCCCTCTGGTTTGTGGGCATTTAAAAGTGTCATTTACAGGGCATTTATCTTAAACAATACAAATAAAACCCACTTGCGGTCACTTGATCATTTCCCACAGCAGTGAATTAAGGGACGATGTGTGTGTGTGTGTGTGTGTGTGTGTGTGTGTGTGTGTGTGTGTGTGTGTGTGTGTGTGTGTGTGTGTGTGTGTGTGTGTGTGTGTGTGTGCTGTGATCTGCCTAGGTGGTCCCTTGGTGTATGACAGCGTGCAGCTGATACAGAACTCAGTGGCCCTGAATGGAACCCAGAGAGTCCTGCTGGACGATGTCATCAACGAGGAGGAGTGCTCTGACCTCAAACAACTGGCTCAAGTGAGGACCCACGCTGGCTCCAGATTCAGGATTCAAGATGTTTTATTGTCACTTGTGCAAGTCCACTCGTGTGAAATATATATATAAGATAAAATGAAAGATATACAATAGAAGATATAAATAAAAGGTATATAAAAGATATAAGGCATGTAAATATAAAAACAGAATATAAAAAGCAATACGGTATAACAGCAATAAGGTATAAAAGCAATAAAGGGTGCATATGGAATCAATATTCAGATATGGCTTGAAAATGCGTCACGCTTGTGCATGTGCATGTGTAGTAGTAATGCAATCTAATTTGAAACAAATGTACAGTATTGTATGCACATCCTAATGTGTAATACATAATTTCCATGCTTTCTATCCCATTGCTGGTTGGTAAATGTTGATATACTAGCGCCTGGTTTTCCTATTGATTGCGCCTGTCGGTGTGTTCCCGTTAGGCTGTGACCATGGCAGGCGACGGCTACAGGGGGAAGATGTCTCCACACACTCCTAATGAGAAGTTTGAAGGAGCCACCGTCCTCAAAACCCTGCTGGTAGGTGGAAAAATAGGCTGTGTCAGATCCCGGTTGATTTTACCGATTCGTTTGTTTTCTGTTTTCTAATTTTATACTACTGTGAATTCATTCAGCGGATGCTTTCATCCAAAGCGACTGACTGTAATTTTAGATGCACAACAAAAATAAGATGGTACTTTATTGATCCCAGATGGGGAAATGTGGGTGCCACAGCAGCCATTAGAGGACAGGACTAGAATAAAAAAAGATACAAATTGCAATATTACAATAATTACAATAAAACTACTAAAAATATACAGAAAATATGTCTAGATAATAGTAATAAAAAGGGACATTGGGGATCAAACCCAGTACCTTTGTTTTGGGACTCTTTTCAAGGGTTTGTTGTTGCTGTTTTGTTGTCATTATTAGGTGATTGAATAGAAAATCGAAAACATCACCATTCAAACTTCAACAATAGATTGATTGTAATAAGTATGGAAAACCGTGTCTTTATTTGCGACGACCTTTCCTCTGTCTGCAGTACGGCTACGAGGGTCGAGTGCCTCTGAAGAGCGCTCGTCTCTTTTATGAAGTCAGCGAGAGAGCCAGGCGCATCGTCCAGTCCTACTACCTTCTCAACTCCACCCTGCACTTCTCCTACACACACCTGGTGTGTAGGACCGCCATTACAGGTGAGTCACACAGGCACAAAACATAGACAAAGACACACGCATAGACACATGCATAGACGCAGGGCCGTGCAGAGACCCTTTGAGGGGCAGGGGCTCAAAATCAAAAACGCGAGGATTTAAGTTGAGGGGGGGGGGGGGGGGGGGGGGGGGGGGTGCTACCGGCGGATTTCTGTTGCGCGATTGTTGAGCGCGGGGGGGGGGGGGGGGGGCAAAAGGGCACTTTGGTACGCTCAAAAGGGCACTTTGGTCCTTCAAAGGGAAAAGGGCAGGGGCTCGGGCACCCAGAGCCCCCCCCTCTGCACGTGCCTGCATAGACGCATACATGGAGACACACATACAAAGAGACACACACACTCACTCACTCACTCACTCACTCACAAAGACCTAGAGGCACACACACACACGTTATGATACTTTGATACTTTGTATTCTTCTATTTGTTTTTTTGTCCTCATTGTCCTTACAGTCAAATGAACAACAAGTTGGCTCTTTTTTTTAAACATGTTCTTGTCTGAAATGGATGGTCTAACGTCGAAATGTCTATGACTTTCCACAGGCCAACAGGACCACAGGAACGACCTGAGCCACCCTATCCATGCAGATAACTGCCTGCTGGACCCGGAGGCAAACGAGTGCTGGAAGGAACCGCCGGCCTACACTTACAGAGACTACAGGTTCCCAATCAACTCCAATCTACCGAACATATACGCTACAACCTTTTCAGTTGGCAGAGCCATGAAAAAAATGAGATAATAAAGAGTTGAAATTAGACGTGATCATTTAGGATGGAAAGAATGCTACTTTGCTGTATTCCCTTTTCTGGCATTTCCTTATCTACTCTGATTGTAGATGATGGTATTATGGTAAATAGATGTTGTTGAATTTGACTTAGAAATTGCCCTAGCTTTGTGACTGTCCAATGTAGATGTAGCTTTGTTATAAAATAATTTGTGTCCAATTCAATTTAATTTTGGTAAAGCAAATGTGCGATCACTGAAAGACTGATCTTCAGTCTTCAGTTGGCTCTATAAAATCTCCTGAACATTATATTGAAACCATGACCTACATATCAATCCTTTTTTCATTGTTATGTCCTCAGTGCATTGCTGTACCTCAATGGTGACTTTGAGGGCGGAGAATTCATTTTCACTGAAATGGATGCCAAAACTGTCACGGTAGGTTTGTTTTGGGGCGTGGTGACATCTGGTGTTATTATGAGGCGCTTAGCAAAACCAAAGCAGTAAGAAACAGTCACTAGTTAAAATAAATCAATCAATAATTCTATGCACCTTGAGTCCTGATTCTAATAGCGACTCTACAATCTGTACAGTACTTGTAATTGTTTACTCCAGTTTTGATTGTTCGAGTAGCTTTCTTTCTATCTGGTTTTGATTGCTTAGATTGTTCTCAGCCAGACTTGTAGTCTCAATGGATAACAGCTGTGGATAAATGCTAAATGACTATGTAAATGACTCATCTTCCCACTCCAGGCATCAGTGAAGCCAAAGTGTGGCCGCATGGTGAGCTTCTCGTCGGGAGGGGAGAATCCGCATGGTGTGAAGGCCGTCACCAGGGGGCAGCGGTGTGCAGTGGCACTCTGGTTCACCTTAGATCCCCTCTTCAGAGAACTGGTAAAGCCTTCCAAAGCCACCGCCTCTGTTCTTCTTATTATACGTCCATGTTCGGTTATT